>WOXC01009038.1:0-47500 GCA_011680675.1 Gymnobelideus leadbeateri | reverse complement strand
AGCTGTTATATTTGGGCTATGTAACTTCAAAAACTTGAGTTTTAAGGTTACTAGATTGGTAATTCATTTGTTTTTATTTCAAAGTTCAAAATTTAGAACAGGATAATTGTTTATCATATTGTTACTGGAAAAAAGTTGTATTATCTATGTTGTATGAAAATTGGCTAAGCAGGGGTATCATTATTAGCCCTTTCCACAGTCTCTCTTGCTTAGAATTCATATAAATCTTCCTTATGTTGTAAAACTCTCAAGTCCCCTTGAAACTGTCACTATTAGGCAAGGTCATTCAGCCTGGAAAAGGAACTTGTTTTAGTCATGTAGTTTTGTTTGTTTGTTTGTTTGTTTTTGTTTTTTTAAACAAATGCTTTATTAACTTCTGTTTTACATCATTCATTTCTGCCAGATTTTGAGTTACAATCATTTCCCCCCGTTATTCCCCTACCCAACCTCCCAGAATAGCAGTCCCACAAGATATCGCTTCCTCCAATCTGCTCTCTCTCATACCTTCTCCCATACCCCCTTCGACTTTTCCATTAGAGGAAGGTGAATCTTTGTGTCCCAATGCCTGCACATCTTATCTCCCAATTGCATGCAAAAGAGTATTAATAATAGTATTAATAGTATATATATATATATATATATTTGAAGCATTTAATTTTAGGACCTCAAATTTCAGATCCATTCCCTTCCTCCCTTGTCACCCATTCACTCTGGGAACATAATTAATTCAGTATGTGTTGTACATGTATAGCTATGCAAAACATTACCATAGTAATTGCAGGCCAGGAGCTGATGCTGCCTCTGAAAACCACAAAATGGCTTGTCTCCTCAGCGGCCTCCAGCCCCCAGGGGAGGGAGCCGACGCACTCCCCCAAATACAAGTCCCAAAGTCCATAGGACACCAACCTCCCACTTTGTCCCAGGCATGTCCATGTTGATAATTCTGGAGTCACCACGGCTGCTAGTGCTCTGGGGTTCCTCCAGCTGGCTGCTGGCCCTGCCGCCCTGGGGCCAAAACCTTGGCTCACGCAGACCTGGGCTCAGCTCGGCTCTGCTTCCTGTGCTCTGTGTGTTGCGCGCTGCCGGCTCCCAGACAGCTGCGCTGGTCCTTCCTGCAGGGCTGCTGGGCTGTGTCCGTGTCGCTCTGTGGGTGCTGGGGCTCCAGAGGATGTTCAGAGTCCCCTCCTACATAGCCTGGGGGGAATCTGGGGGTAGAGGGTCCCGGATGAGCTGTTTCCACTCCACCATCTTGGCTCCGCCCCCCAGTCATGTAGTTTTTAAATGAACCTAAATTGCTAAAAAGTTTCAAAAGATTAGAAGGATTTTAATCAATTGGCTTTTAGATTTCAGAAGGAAAGATGGTAAATGGAATTCCTTACATTTGTGAGATCTGATAAATTTTTATTGCTTATTGCAGCTCCATGAGGATTAAATAATAACTAACTGGCTCTAAGCTGTGATTGGTGAGGCTTGTTGTCTGAGGTAAAAGGCACTTGGGCCCTGCTTTTTTCCTTCTATAACAGGTTTCTATGTTCAGAGCAAATAGTCAGTAAAAGAAATCAGTGAATACAGACCCAGCACCCTATGATACAGAAATCTACCCAAATGATTGTGGGTCCCAGCTGAAAAGGTGGGAATGATCAGGTGCTTGGAATGATGAGGTATTTGGGTGCCTGATATTTAGTTTAATCAGAGATACTTTAGTCAAGAGAAAAGAAAGATACCATTTTAACACCAGGTTAATTCAAACTGTCTTTAAACTCTTATTTATGAAAATCTGAACAAAGCAGATAAGAAGGTTTGGGACAAATGGGGTTCATCCAGCCCCTCCTGTTTCCAGATAATTGATATCAGTTTTAGAAGTCAGAAAGATTTGTAATTAGTAGCTCAATCAAATTTTAGATGGCCCTATCTGAAGGACAGTAGTCCATATTTATTTATTTGCTATCTAATAATTTGGGGAACTGCAAATTTTACTATTTCTCTAAAGTCATGATTACAGGAGTCATCCTTAAAATTGATAATGGGATGACAGATGCTGCAGGCTGTGAACTGTTCAAGGTGGATGTCTGTGTTGGAAAAAGTCTGGGGGGCAACCTGGTACACTGCCCAGGTGGGATCTCTCTGAATTTATTTCCCAATTGTGCCTTTTCTTTCTGAAAAGGAAACTCCCACCTATTTATGCCTAAGCCTTGCTTTCAGCACCTGGTGACTATCTAAATGACCAGCAGAGATGACTTATGCTTGGAATCAAACAAGGCTAAGGAAGTTTTCCTTCTGGTAAGGTTTATGACATTTTCCCTCCTTTTATTCTATAGCAAATTCATTGAAAATAATATTTAGCACCAAATGAATGAATAAATATAGAGATAACATCCTTCAAAGAAAGAAGGTGATTAATAATAAGGCAGAAAGTAATGAAATAGATGCCTGATTGACCAGGATAGTGAAGTTTGGGGAGAGCAACAGGATCAGACTAGATGACACCTAGGATTAAATACATACAGATGGATAAAATTGGCTTTAAACATTTCCTATTATGTGACTTCATGATTTGAACATGTTTGGGAATAAGATCAGAGGTATGGATTTTTGGATTTTAGATTAGGTCAAAACTATCTGGTCACCTCTAAATCTAAAATGAAGAAGCAAAACTCCTTTTTAAATTCTGTAACTACATGAGGCATCTGGGATTTAAAAGTGTTGCTTAAATGACACAGGTATATTGTTTGTATGTAAGTTCCCTTGGTTATCTTGGTGACATGTAACTGAGTTAATGTAATTGTGTCTTTGTACTAACTGAGCCTAGCCCTGTGTGGCTAAGAAAACTGAATTATTTGTTTGAACCTAGTCTTGCATGGCTAGAAGAAGTGGACCTTTATATGTAAAACTGTGTTTCTGAGTAGTTGACTCTGTTTCTCAGTCCTATGATATCTCTGATGATGCCTTGCTTAAGTCGCTCCAGAACATCCAGGAAGCAGTTTGTGCCATCTACCAAGCCACTTCACAGAATTTCCTGAAAGAGACTTACTACCACTCCAGACCAGTGGACAGCTGAATTGACCAGAGACTTGAAGTTGAAATTTAAGAGGCAGCCATGATGGCTTTTCTGTTTGTCTTCTTTCCCCTTGCTATCACCAGTAATCTCTATAGCCCCCTGCCTGATTAATTGCTTATTCACATATGTTAGAAAACGGATTCAGGAGGTCAAACTCTTTGCCCCTTGGCCTCTGTTGAGTCCAAGTTCTAGTTATATCATTGAAAAGAGGGAAATTAAGTGCCAGTTAGGTTCCCATAGTGCTAGATCCTACACAAGGCTCTGAAGGGGGCCCCAGGAACCTAGCATAAAGGTATGACCATTGTGAAACTTCATCCTGCATCTGCCTAGTAACTAAGATGTAACCTAAACAAAGAACACTCTACAAATTCCAATTGGCTATGCTGTCCTGCATTTGCCTCAATTGTCCATTACAGCTTCATGGAAGAGATGAAACAGCATCCGTTACAAATCAGAGTTTGATTTTTTAAAATCGCTATTGATTTATTTCATGAAAGTGATAGTAATAATTCAGATTAAACTTAAGCTGTAAACTTTTTGCACACCTCCTTAGTCCAACCAAATGGTTAAACATTTACCAACACATTCCTGTATTGTTTTCTAAGCATTGATTGAATTGATCAAGCTCTGCAGAAATTCAGTAGAAATCCCAGGGAATTTGGTCATCTCCAGAGGGTGATCTGGTGACTGTTAGCTATGATATAGTAATAGCAATAATGACAACAGCTGACATTCATATAATGCTCTAAATTGAAAAGTGCTTTATATCCATTATCCTATTGGTACCTAACATTAACACTTGGAAGGAATGATTGCAAGAAAAGGTGACAAAGGTAATGACTTGGCAGAAATATTGTTATGGGGATGAAATGGAGGGAAATTCAAGACTCATTTTGAGTTTGTTAATTTGCTAAAATTGTATTAAATACTGTTTTATATAAAATACCATTCATTTTTTATTTAACTATATTACTTATTGTAATTATTATTCCTAGTTTGATTACTACTCTTTGTGAAAAATATTTATTTCTCTCTCAGAACTGAGAATTTTCCCCTTTCCTAGTTCCTCATCCAGATATCAACCAGTGTGGGAAAACTTTCTGAAAGATTTACCCAGGTCAAGATTTAATCAGATAGTAAAAGAAATTCTAAATTTAAGCTAATTGGGTATATTCCTGCTTATTATATTTGCTCAGACAGGTCTGGGAAATGTTGATTCTCCATTTTGTCAGACATTTGATATGGAAATTGGTAGGTCTCTTTGAGCAAGATTTTGGAAGTCACAAACTCTAAGACTTTCATTGTAATATAGCCCAGACTGTCATTGTAATGTGAGAAACACACTTGTGGAAATCACAGCAAGGTCTGGGAGTAAGCCTAGGAGTGCTGCTGCATCTCACTGTTTCTCTGGCTGTGAGCCCTCAGGATAATCCATTTGATAGACACATTCTCATGGAAAGAACTCAGAAAGAGTGGGCAGAGGAAGGAGTTTATTTCACTTCTCCTAAGAAAGTGGGGGTGTTGCTCCTGAAGATCACATACACCATAAAGAAGCAGGAAAAAACTTAAGTACTGTCAGTGTAGTCATGCTCCTTCCATCAGTATCAGGACTAGTCCAGGCCCTTCAAGTTTATACTTTTCCTTATATTCCCATTACATTCCCTCCTTAGGGTGTTCCCTGTCTCCTCCCCAGTCATATGTCTCATGATCAGAAAATGATGGAAAGCTCTAGCTTAAGGTGAGTCAGCTAATATGCCTGAGGTAGTTATGCAGGTACTGTAGTGAGGACACTTGTGACCAGGGCATGACCCGTTGCAATCTGAGCCATTTGTCATGTCCAAACCTTTCTATTCCCCCCAAAGCCAGGATGTGTTTGACCACCATCCTTGCAAAATAGGATATGCAACTTTTCCATAAACTCTCAAAAGCCTGGGAGCTTTTACCATTTTTCAAGAACATCTGGGGGAGCAAAACAAGATACAATAATATCCATTCTTACAGCAATATGCGTTCTCTCATTCATTGTTAGCCAATCAGAATTGATTTTCCAACCTGAGGAACACCAGTTATTCCCCATAGACACTGTGAACATACCAACATGAGGGATCTTTGATCTAAAAGAGAGATGGTCAAATGACCATACTTTTATCAAAATGTTTTAATTATTAATAAAGTGATTAAATTACCCTGAAATTATGTTTCCTGGAAACCTTTTGATTTTTTAATTTCCTTTTTGTCTTTATTGATTTGATGATTTACTTTTAATTTACAAGATTCAGTTCCATAATCCCTTGAGTTTCAAATTTTCTCTCCCTTCCTTAACCCCATGCCCACCATGGCAGCATACATTCAAGTACAGGATCTGCAAATATTGTCAAATTAGACATTAATCAGGTTGTAAAGAAGGACTGTAGGCTATGGAATGAACAAAGGGAAAAAGAAAAGAAAACAAGACCAGAAAAAGAAAGCGAGCAGCTTGGAATTGGAAGAAGCAATTTGCTTCAGGCTGCAATCAAACTCTGTTCTTTCTAGTTCTTTCTCTGAATGTAGACATCTCCTTCCATCATGAGTCTTTTGGAGTTGTCTTATAACCCTATATGACTGAGAAGAGTCCAGTCTATCAAATTTGGTCATCAAACATATGTTGTGCCTGTAATTGTGTACAAATTTCTCCTGCTTCTGCTCTTCTCATTCAGCATCACTTTGTATAAGTCTCTCCAGGTAAATATAAAGTCTGTGTGCTCTTCATTTCTTATAACACAATAGTATTCTATTACATTCATATACTACATCTCGTTTAGCCATTCCCCAATTGATGGGCATCCTCTAGTTTTCCAATTCTTTTCCACCACAAAAAGAGCTGCAATAAATATTTTTGTACATACAGGTCTTCCTTGCACTTCCATGATCTCTTTTGGATACACCCCTCAAAGTGGTGTTACTGGGTCAAAGGCTATGCAATTATTTATAGCCTTTTGGGCATAGTTGCAGATTGCTCTCCAGAATGGTTGAATTAGTTCACAATTCCACCATGCATTAATGTTCCGATTTTTCCATATATTCTCCAGTATTTGTCATTTTCCTGTTTTGTCCTCTTAGCCAATCTGACTGGTGAGATGTGGTACCTCAGAGTTTTTTTTGATTTGCATTTCTCTAATCAATATTGATTTAGACCATGTTTTCATATACTTAGAGATATCTTTAATTTCTACCTCTGAAAATTACCTGTTCATATCCTGTCACCATTTATGAATTGGGGAATGACTTGTATGCTTATAAATTTGACTACCTTTTCTGTATATCTTAGAAATATAAAGGTAGTCAAATTTATAAGCATACAAATGAGCCCTTTATCAGAGACATTGGCTATAAAAATTCTTTCCCAATTTCCCACTTCCCTCTTAATCTTGGTTACATTGACTTTGTTTGTACAAAAACTTTGTATTTAAAACAATTTAATGTAATACAAATTATCCAGTTTGCATTTTATAAAGCTCTCTAACATTGTTCGCATATTGGCAAAATCAAGTCAATATCAAATCACTTCTTTTTTGTCACTATTCTTCTGTTTTTTAGCATCTTTATTTCTGTAAACAGAGTTTTGTAGTTAATATAATGTTTGCATATATATGAATGCGCTAAGGTAGATGGAGTAATACAAGTCATTTTCCAATTTCTTTCCCTCCTTCTTGCTCTGTGTTATGTTGGTAATATACAGAAATGCTAATTATTTGTATCACTTTATTTTATACTGCTACTTTATTTAATATATTGTTTGAATAAATTTTATTTGAATATTTCTGCTTCTCTAATAATGATATAATCTATAAAACAATTCATTTATTCTTTATATTTATTTCTTTAATTTATTTTTCTTATTCTATAATAACAACCAGAATGACTAGTACTATCCCTCAGGAATATAGATGCAAAAATTTTAAATAAAATATTAGCAAAAAAGACTACAGCAACTTATCACAAGAATAATACACTTTGATCAAGTAAGATTTATTCTAGGAATTCAAGGATGGTTTAATATTAGGAAAACCATCAATATAATTGATCATATCAACAATAAAACTGGCAGAAATCATATGATTATCCCAATAGATGCAGAAAAGGCTGTTGAAAAAATACAACATCCATTCCTATTAAAAACACTAGAAAGCATAAGAATAAATGGAACCTTCCTTAAAACAAGAGGTAGCATCATCTATTTAAAGTGATAACCAAGTATTATATGTAATGGAATTTAAGCTAGAAGTATTTCCAATAAGATCAGGGGTGAAACAAGTGTGTCCACTATCACCCTTCTTATTCAATCCGTTACCAGAAATGTTAGCAATAGCAATTAGAGAAGAAAAAGAAATCAAAGGAATCAAATTAAACAAAGAAGAGACCAAACTATCACTCTGGAGATGATATGATGATAGAGAATTTTAGAGAATCAAGTAAAAAACTACTTGAGACAATAAATAAACCCAGGACCTATATGAACACAACTATAAAACATTTTTCACGCAAATAATGTCAGATCTAACTAACTGGAAAGAAAAAAAAAACATCAGTTTCTCGTGACTTCATATAGCTACTGTAATAAAAATGACAATTTTACCTAAATTAAATTACATATTTAATGTCATACCAATCAAATTACAAAAAATTACTTTATAGAACTAGAAAAAATAGTAACAAAATTCATTTGGAAGAAAAAAAGGTCTAGAATATCAAGGGAATTAATGAAAAGAAATGCCATGGAAGGTGGCCTAGCTATACCAGATTTTAATCTGTCTTATAAAGCAGCAGTCATCAAAACTACTTGGTACTGGCTGAGGAATAGAGCAGTGGATCAATGGAATAGACTGGAATCATGAGACTCAGTATTCAATGATTATAGTAATCGATTGATAAATCCCAATTTTGGGGATAATAACTCTCTATTTGACAAAAACTGCTGGCAAAACTGGAATATAGAATCGCAGAAACTGGGTATAGGCTGTTATCTAACATCATATAACAAAATCAAGTCTAAATGGGTGCATGATCTAGGTACAAAGGCTGATACTGTAAAGCAATCTGGGAAAGCAAGGAATAGTTTACCTGTCAGATTTATAGAGAGCAGAAGAGTTTATGACCAAAAAAGAATTAGAAAGCATTATAAAATGGAAAATGGATCATTTTGATAACATGAAATTGAAAAGGTTTTGTACAAACAAAGCTAATATAACTAAGATTAAGAGAGAAGTGGAAAATTGGGAAAGAATTTTGACAACCAATTGTAATGGAAATGCAAATTTAAAGATCTTCCCTGCCCCTAGCTTAAGTGCACCTGGAGCCTGTGGTGGGAGGCTTGTTTTTCAGGAAAGCCCACAACTTGATACTTTGTGATTGGGCAGTGGGTCAAAAAGGTTGTTACATTCTCAGAGCCAGAAGAAGCCTATATAAACTCTGATGAGAGGCTTTGCTTTGGGGCTCACTCTGAGAAGTGTTGTGTGATTTGACCAGATGAGACTCTGGGAAGCCGTTGTTGAGAGCCCCCCGGCTTTGAAAACCCAGATGTTGATGCTTTCCTCTCTGGTAACTGTGATTTGGTATTAATATAATTGTTGGACAGTTTGGAAGCCTGTCTGATCTGTAAGTTCTGTAACTCTGAAGTTTGGGGTGCTGACCTTTTTCCCCTGAACTAGGTAATGTGTGTTTGCTTGATTAAAGTAAGCCTGTTAACCCATTTTGAGTTGCTTTCCTTTTGAAAAGCAGATCTAAGAACCTGTGTTGGCAGTCACCCTGGGGATATTGGGATGCTTGCTGCTACACCAATGTCTCTGATAAAGACCTAATTTCTAAAATATACAGAGAACTGAGTCAAATCTATAACAATACAAGTCATTCACCAATTGAAAAATGGTCAAAGGATATGAACAGGCAGTTTTCAGAGGAAGAAATTAAGATATCCGTAAGCATATGAAAAAATGCTCTAAATCACTATTGATTAGAGAAATGCAAATCAAAACAACTCTTGAGTTACCACATCTCACAGCTCAGTTTGGCTAAGATAACATACTATTAGACCACTTCCCTTTTTCTCCAGCCCCTTACCTTTACTCTTTGTGTGTCTCTTTGCTTCAAGGTTGTTTCTTTTTTTATTTTCTTTTTGAAGGGCAATTGGGGTTAAGTGACTTGCCCAAAGCCACCTATCTAGTAATTGTGTGAAATGTCTGAGGCCAGATTTGAACTTAGGTCCTCCTGACTCCAGGGCCAGTGCTCTATTCACTGAGCCACCTAGTCGACCCTAAGTTTATTTCTTTTAAACAATATATGTCACGATTCTGGTTTTTGATCAAACTCTGCTATCCACTTTCATTTTATAGAGGAGTTCATCCCATTCATATTTACATTTATGAATACTATTCCCCTCTATCCTATTTTCTTCCTCTTTGCCTTCTCATTTCATCCTTTACCTCTTCATCAGTGTTTTGCTTCTGTCTACCACCTCTCCCAATCTTCTCTCCCTTCTGTCAATCCTCCTTCCTCCTTTACTTAATCTCCTTCCCTCCTACTACCCTGTCAGGTAAGATAGATTTTTATTTTTTCAACTCATTTTGTATATCATTCCCTCTTTGAGCCAATAATGATGAGAGTAAAGATAAAAAAGATGCCCACCCTTCTGTCTTCTCCTCCACTTTAGTAGGTCTTTCACAATTCTTTATGTGAAATAACTTATCCCATTCTACCTCTGCCTTTCTTCTTCATTCATAGTACTCCTCTTTCTCATTCCTTAATTATTTTTAATGCCATTTCCTCGAATTCATCTTATAGTTTTATCCTCTGACTATGTATATTTCCTCTAGCTATGCAATGGTACATTTTTTTAAGAATTACAAGTAACTTTCCATGTAGGGATGTAACAGTTTAGCTGTATTGAATCTCTTCTTTTCTTTTCCCTTTATAACCTGTGTTTGCTTCTCTTGCATCTTGATATTGGAGATAAAATGTTTGGTATAGTTCTGGTTATAGTTTTCCTATAAAGGCTTGAAGTTCTTCTACTTAGTATAATTAAGTGACCATTTTCCCCTTGATGTATTATGGTTAATTTAACTGGGTAAGTGATTATTGGTTGTAGTCCTGGCTCCTTTACCTTCCAGAATATTGAATTCAAAGACCACTGATCCCTTAATGTGGCAGCTGCTAAATCTCTGTAATCCTGCTTGTGGCTCCCTGATATTTGGATTGCTTCTTTCTGGTCACTTGCAGTAATTTTTCCTTAACCTAATAGTTGTGAAATTTGGCTATAATTTTCCTTGAAGTTTTTCTTTTGGGATTTCTTTCCTGAGGTAATCAGTGGATTATTCCAATGCCTATTTTGACCTCTAGTTGCAGGACATAACAGCAGCTTTCCTGGATAATTTCTTGAAAGATGCTATCCAGGTTCTCCTTTTGATTATGGCTTTCAGGTAGTTCAATGATTCTGATATTATCTCTCCTGGTTCTATTTTCCAGAAAAAGTTTTTACATGGTATTTTTTTTTTCATTTTCTTCTTTTTTCATTTAAAAAAATCATTTGATTGATTCTTGACATCTTATAGACTTAGCATGTTCTATTTGCCCAATTCTAACTTCTGAGTATTTTTTTCCTCTATTAGCTTTTGTACTTTCCTTTTTTCTTTTTTAGTTTACATCAATCATTTCGACAAGATTTTGAGTTACACATTTTCTCCCCATTTTGCCTACCTACCACCCTAAAACAGTGATACCACTGAGTATCCCCTTCCCTAAACAACTCTCTCCCATATCTTCTCCCATCCCCCCTGACTTTCCAGTAGGGCATGGTGGATCACTATGATCCAGTGCCTCATTTACCAGCTACATGTGAAATAATAACAACAATACATTTATAAATTTTTAAACATTTGATTTTAAAACTTTGGATTCCAGATTTTTTCTCTTCCTCGTTCTTCACCCACCCTCACTGGGAAGATAAACAAATCAATATAGGTTGTACATGTGTAGCTATGGAAAACATTTCCATAGTGGATATATTGTGAAAGACTAACAATATTTCCCTCCATCCTATCCCACACCCCACTTGTTCTATTCTCTACTTTGATCCTGTCCTTTTTCAAAAGTGGATGCTTCCAAATTCCCTCCCCCCCCAGCCTGCCCTCCCTTCCATTATCCTCCCTCTCTTCCCCTTTCCCTCTACCCTACTGTAGGGTGAGATACCCTATTAGTGTGTATATCATTTCCTTCCTAAGCCAAACTCAATGAGAATAAGTTTGATTCACTCCCTTTTGCCTTCCTGTTCTTCCCCTCCATTGTAACAATTTTCCATTCCCTCTTCTATATGACACAATTTATTCCTTTTTGTCTCTCCCCATCTCCTCTCACTATATTCCTCTCTCACCTCTGAATTTCACCTTTTAAGTATCATCCCTTTCTATTCAATTGGTCCTGTGCCCTCTGTCTATGTATACCTGTACACATATATACAGTCATATATGTATTCATATACTAATATACCCTCCTGTATAGACATATATGTATGTATACATAGATAGATAGATAGATGTATATTTATAAATATGTTTCTATTGCCTTCAACTATTCTCATACTGAGAAAAGTTTCATGAGTTACAATTATCATTTTTCCATGTAGGAATATAAGTAGTTCAACTTTGATAAGTTCATAATGATATGTTTTCCCTGTTTACCTTCTCATGCTTCTCCTGCTTCTTGTATCTGAATGTCAAATTTTATATTCAACTGTTTTTTTCATGAAGAATGCTTGAAACTCCTCTATTCCACTGAAGAACCATATTTTCCCCTGGAAGATGATACTCCGTTTTGCTGGGGAGGTGATTCTTGGTTTAAATCCCAGCTCCTTTGACCTCCAGAATATCATATTCCAAGCCCTTTGATTCCTTAGTGTAGAAGCTGCCTGGTCCTGAATTATCCCGATTTTTGTTTTCACAATATTGAAATTGTTTCTTCCTGGCTGCTAACAATATTTTCTCCTTGATCTGGGAATTGTGGAACCTGGCTATAATATTCCTAAGAATTTTCTTTTTGGGATCTTTTTCAGGAGGTGATTGCTTGATTCTTTCAACCTCTGTTTTGCCCTCTGGTTCTAAAATATCAGGGCATTTTTTATCATGGCTTTCAGGTAATCTAATAATTTTGAAATTATCTCTCCTGGACCTATTTTCCAGGTCAGTGGTTTTCCCAATGAGATATTTCACATTGCCTTCTATTTTTTCCTTTGTTTGTATCTGTTTAATAGTATCTTGATTTCTCATAAAGTCACTAGCTTTCATTTGCTCCAATCTAATTCTGAAGGAATGATTCTCTTCAGTGAGCTTTTGAGATTCTTTTTCCATCTGGCAAATTTAGCTTTTAAGGCATTCTTAATTGCCTTTTTGAGCCTCTTGTGCCATCTGAGTTAGTGTATTCATTAAGGTATTATTTTCATCAGTCAGGTTGTTGACTCTTATTTCATAATTTTCTTGCTTTGTTTTCCTTCCTCTTCCCAATTTTACCTCCACTTCTCTTATTTGATTTTCAAAATCCTCTTTAAGCTCCTCTATGGCCTGTAACCAACTCATATTTTTCTTAGAAGCTTTTGGTGCAGGAGTGCTGACTTCATTGTTTTCCTCCTGTTCCATTATTTGATCCTTTTTGTCGCCAAAATAGATATGTAAAGTTGGATTGCCTTGTTTGCTTTGCTTCCTTTGCTTGCTCATGTTGCCACTAAATTACTTGAGTTTTGCGCCTTTTGAACAGTAGAGATCTGCTGTGAAATATGGGTGCTTTTTCCCAAATGCTGGGGTTTTCTCAGCTGCTGGAGCTATTATTGGCTGCCCTCTCTGATGCCTCCAGATGTTCTTGCACACTGTTCATGCACCCCAGGACCTCTGCCCTAGACTGCAATTCAGACCAAAGCAGGTTAAAGCAAGAGTGATTACCCCTCCGACTGGTTACTTGGTCCCCCTGCAATCTGCAGATCAGGAGGTCTGAAGTAGCTATAATGATGGCGGCTGCACAGTCATGGAGCCTCAGCTACTTCTCGTCCCTGGGGCAAAAGCTGGATCATACTCCTGAAATCCCAGGTCCCAAATTCCACACTTCACTGACCTCTCATTTTGTCCTAGCATCTATGGGTTGATAATTCTGGAAACCACCACAGTTGCTGGTGATCTGAAGTCCATCTAGCTGGTGACTGGTAAGGCCACGCTGAAGCTAAAACTTCAGGCTCCTGAGGGGTTGGGCATAGCTCCCACAGTGCTGAGCTGACCCCTGTCTGCTGGCCTGCCGGGCTGTCCTCAGTGGGAGGTTAGATTTTCAGTGTCATTTTTGTGGTTTCTGTAGGTCCAAAGTTTGTCTAGAGTAATTTTTTACGTGAATTGGAGAAGGTGGGAGCCAGAGCTGCACAGAATTCCTGTTTCTACTCCACCATCTTGTCTCTGACCCCTGTACTTACTTTTCTATTTGACCAATTCTACTTGTTTAAGGAGCTGTTCTCTTCAGTGAATTTATGTATCTCATTTTCCATATGACCAAATCTAATTTTTAAGCAGTTGCATTCTTTTTCCAAGCTGTGTGCTCTTTCCCCCCCAGAATTCTCCTTCATCCCTCTCATTTGTTTTCTAAAATTTTTTTCTACCTCACTTATATGATTTTTAAACACAGTTTTGAGCTCTTCCTTGACTTCCTTCTGGGCTTGAGTCCACTTCCTGTTTTTCTTTGGGGTTTTTTCTATAGGTGTTTTGACATTGTTGTCCTCTTCTGAGTTTATGTCTTCATTTTGCTCATCAGCATAATAACTTTCTATGGTGTGATTCTTTTTAAAAAACATTTTTGGTTCACCTTTTTTTTTTGACCTTTTTTTCATTTATTTCATATTTGAATTCTGCTCCTAGGGTGGAAAAGTTGGCTTCTTGTGCCAGAGGCTGCAGACTTTAACTGTTTACCTGGTGTTACACTGATGTTGCCTTGAGGACTACAGTGGATCTTCATATCTGGTACTGTGCTGAGGCAGTAGGGTTGGGGGGGGTAGCTGGTACTATTAGAGGCCTAAGGGGTCTGTCATCTTACCTAATGCTAAACTGGGGTCCTAGTGGTGGTGGACAGAATGTGCTGAGGTTGGCTGGGTATTTCTGCATTTCCCTGGTTTTATGCTGAAACACGTGAAGGTCTGGCCACTGGAGGTTGTCTGTTTGCCTAGGGATAAGCTAATGTGCATAGTTGTTTTCAGAGCTATCATCTGCCCATTCTTCTGGCCATGCTGAGGTATATAGTGGGTCCTAGTGTTGATGTTTGCCTGCTCCACCACCCTGGGGCTCAAGAATATCATATTATTGCTTATTATTAACATGAGTGTATCATATGTGTAATTTTTCACAAATTAGATGTGTGACCCTTGATAAGTCACTTAACTGTGTTGGGTATAATTTTACTAATCTGCAAAGTGACAGAGTGTGACATAATGCGTATTCTCCCAGTTATTTTCTATCTCCAACTAAATGTTTCAATGATACTTGTCTTTGTTCAACTTTATTTTATTTTCTGTTATATAATTTTGAGTCATTGGGGCAGCTAGGTGGCGCAGTGAGTAAGAGCACTGGCCTCGGAGTTGGGATAACCCGTGATCGAAACTGGCCTCAGAAAATGAGCACCCGAACATTAATAATGACTAGCCGTGTAACCTTGAGCAAGTTATTTAATCCCAATCGTTTAAAAAAATAATTTTGAGTCATGGAATCAATTTAGGTCCATCAACTGAATTAAAAAAATATTAGAATATTTGTAATTCTACAAGCTACTACCATCATGATGTCTAACAATTATTTTCAGACAATTTCTACCGAATATACACTGTACCTAGAGCTAATTGTTAGGCATTTTAAATATTATCCATACATATACAATATCCAGGAAGATTATTTTCCTCTTCATTTTTTAAAAATCCATGACCTCTTAAGACCATGTATTTAAAATTCATAGAAATTCATGTAACACTGGAAATACCTGTACAGAGTCAAGTTCAAACTTATTATTTTACAAATGAGGAAACTGTGGCCAAAATAAAGACACGTATTTATATAGTGGCTGCGAGAAGACAAGAATCTTTGTCTTTTGATTTTAATAATAATAAAACCATTATTAATAATAATAAGTCTATTATTTCCCAACTTGTACATATTCCCTACAACTGACACCCCAGTCAAACAGATATTTTGTTGACTTAGACTTTTCAGTAACTTTAATAAGCTAATAAAGTATTAAATGAATGTTAAATATTAACTCAACAACTGAATGTCACTGAAGCAATTTCAGAGTGGAGCAGTACATATCTCACTCACTATGCAGAGATAAAGTGTGAAAGAGTATATGACTTAGATAGGTACTTGTCACAGTGGATAGAGTCCTGAAGTCTGGAAGACTTGAGTTCAAACCTAGCCTCATAATTTTTCTGTGTGACCCTGGGTAAAGAAATTTAATCTCTGTCTAACTATGTTTGCTCAGTTGTAAAACAGAGATCAAAATATGAACTATGTCATGAGGTTATTATAAGGATTAAATAAGATAATATTTGTAAAACACTTAGCAGAAAAAAAAAACACTTAGCAGAGTGCTTGTCACACAACAGACAATACATTTGTGTTCCTTTCTCTTCCTTGATGTGAAGTCAACAGAACTAGGAGAAATACATACATACATACATACATACATACATACATACATACATACATATATATATATATACACACACACACACACATACATACACACATTTTATATATATATATAATTTATGTTTATTTTGATTTTAATTTGTGGAATAAAACAATCACTTCCATAATACTGTGTAATTTAAAAGATGATTGCATATGAACCTGCAAATCTATTATATAAATTTGCTATTTTGTGAAATATAAAGTTATAATGTATTTTTTCTCTTTTTTTCCTTTTTTCTTCCTTCTCCCCACCCTAGAGATGGCTAGCACTAGATATGTATGATTTTATACATATAAATTTATGTATTTACATATAAATTTACCTATATAAATATATGTAAAATTATTATATAATATTTCTATTTATCACTTCTTTCTCTGAATGCAGATAATGTCTTCCTTGGTATGTCTTTTGTAATTAATTTGGGTATTAATAGTAGTTAAAATGACTATAAAGCAATTTCTCTGGTAGCATATGCAATGTTCTCTTGGTTCTGCTCATTTTCCTTTTTAATTTTTTGTTTTTTTGGCTTACTGGGAGGTAATTTGTGTTAAGTGACTTGCCCAGGGTCATACAGCTAGTTTTTGTGTTAAGTGTTTGAAGCCGGATTTGAACTCAGGTCATCCTGACAAAAGGGCTGGTACCCTATTCACTATGCCACCTAGCTGCCCTCTTATTTTGCTTTTTATTATTTCTTGAAAGTCTATCCATGTTTTTCTAAGATCATTGAGTACATCATTTCTTGTAGCACAGTAGTATTGCATCACGATCATATACTACAATTTCTTCAGTCATTCTCCATTGGCTGGGCATCCCCATAATTTCTAGTTCTTTGCAAGCACAAAGAATGCTGTAATAAACATTTAAAGACATAAACGTTCTTTTCCTTTTCCCCTAATCATCTTTGGAGATAGACCTAGTAGTGTTATAGATGGGTCAAAGATATGGGGAGTTTAATAACTCTTTGAGCATAATTCGAGATTGCTCTCCAAAATGGTTGGATCAGTTCACAATTCCACCAATAATGAATGTGTTCCAATTTTTTCCACAACCAGCCCCTCTAACATTTGTCACTTTCCCTTTCAATTATTTTAACCAATTTGATAGATGTAAAATGATCTCAAAATTGTTTTAATTTGTATTTCTCTAATCAATAAAGATTTATTACATTTTCTTTCATATGACTATAAACTGCTTTGATTTCTTCATTGGAAAACTGTTCATATCCTTTGATAATTTATAAGTTGGGAGATTTTATAATATAAAAAGTAATATAAAAGTGACAATTTTGAGGAATTTTATGAATTGGTGATGAAATAACCAAACTAATTAGGGTAATATTCATAGTGTTGACAACATTAAAAACAAAAAATTAAAGCTGCAAGATCTGTGATCAATAAAATAATCATTGATGATTTCAGAGGGCCAATGATAAGTCATGTTTGCTCAAATATATTAATTGAAAGAAATTTTGGCCTTGCAACTGATGGGTATGTGAGATAGGTAAGTGTGAAAATAAATTTCCTTTAATATGAGGAAGACAGAGAGACAGAGACAGAGATACACACAGAGAGAGAAAGTTGATATGATAAAACATTGCTGCATGCACTTTCAGATGATGTCACTCTTTTATTGGATTTGCTTAACTGTTTTATGTTGTTACCAAAGACTATTCAGAGAGATGGAGTAATCTGTAAACATTTGTGATATAAAAACAAAACACATTAACAAAAACTTCAAAAAGTAAAATAAAAGGTTAGCTGCCAAAAAGAGAGAGGGTCAATATCTAAAAACATGAATTCTACCATCATTTCCCTCTAATAACAAATGTCTTTTGACTTTATATGAACTATACTTTTGTTAAAGAGACATTGGCCAAATGCGTAATTCTCTGCTACCTTTCAGCCAGCATCTGTCATTAAAAACTATGAGATCAGGTGCGGCTAGGTGGCACAGTGAATAGAGTACCAGCTCTGGAGTCAGGAGGACCTGAGTTTTATCTGGCCTCAGACACTTAACATAACAGTTACTATCCATGTGACCTTGGGCAAGTCACTTAACCCCAATTGCCCTGCCTTCCCCCTCCAAAAAAAAAAACCTACAAGATCATGTTAAGACTATAAAGCATGAAAAATGTGCTTTTTTTCTTCATGTAGTTAAATTGTTTCAATGTTGTCCATATGCAATTTTTCTCCCCATGTAGGCTAAAAGTGTTATACCTTATTATAAAAGAGTTTTTTTTCCCCTTTTTCCTGGCAACACTGATAAAATTACTCCAGACTCAATGAAAGATAATCTTAATAAATATTCAAAATATTGACTTCATAATGTTTCTTCCATTATTTTTTACAACACAGTGCTATTAAGCTAGAAACATAAAGACAACAGGAAAAGGAGTAGAGGAAATTCAGAAAATTATGTTGTATTAAACAGCGATGTTAGTGAAGTGACCTGGACAATGGTGTTCCACATAAAATGTGAAAAATCTCCACCTCCAGTCATCCTGATCTACATCTTGCCACTAGACCCAGGTGGCTTCAGAGGAGGAAGTGAGGCTAGCAAATTTGAACAGCCTAACCTCATATAAATCCACAGTTGCAAGTCATGATATCACCCCCCTGATGTCATAGTCTTCTTTAAGAATAAAGGACAAATAGGGGTGGGTAGGTGGCGCAGTGAGTAGAGCGCCGGCCCTGGAGTCAGAAGGACCTGAGTTCGGATCTGGCCTCAAACACTTAACACACACAAACAAAAACCTAGCCATGTGACCTTGGGCAAGTTACTTAACCCCAGTTGCCCTCCAAAAAGCAAAAAAAAAAAAAAAAAGAATAAAGGATAAACAACAACATGTGAGTAGTACTAGGTACCCCACTGGGGACCCAACTCATCAGTTCTAGTTGGGCAATGCATGTCCTTCCTTCTTCCCTTCCTTCCTTTCCCTTCCCTCCCCTCCCCTCTCCTTCCCTTCCTTTCCCTTTCTAACTTCATTTCCCTCTGTCCATAGAGGGTATCACACCCTAACTGTTACCTATGGGTGCTCTGCCAAAAGGAATACCAATTTGGGTCAACAATACCTTGCAAGATGTTGGGGTTTTCAGACTATATTGCTTAAAGTTCATGCCTTAAACCTAAATTACTCTAGTTCTCATTGATTGGTCAACATAAAGCCCACTCCCAGTCCCACTTGGTCATTGTTTGGGTCTTCATGGCTCACAGTTAATATAAATAGCAAATGTTTCTGTTTTGGTCAAAAACCCTGAGGATTTTGCCTTCTTTGATTTTTTTATTTTGATTGGGTAAAAGACGCCATTCTTTACCTCATTTCTTACCTAGCCTTAATCACTGACTGAGTGTCTTCTCAGTAAAACAGAGATATGGGAAATATTTTAGCTTAGAAAGGTCAAGGTCTCCTACTGCATCAGGGGACATATCCAGTCTTCCTGATATATGTCTTGCCACTGGACCCAGATGGCACTGGAGGAGGAAATGAGGCTAGTGACTTCCTACTGCTTTCCCTCACTTAAATGCAATCTACTTGCAAGTCATGAAATAACTTTGCTGATGTCCTCTTCAAGAACTTAGGACAAGCAAAAACAATGCCCACCACATAATTAATTGAAGATCTCAGGCAGTTTTCTTTTAACTTTAAATGTCTTGATACCAAAATCATTTATTGGAAGGAATGTTGGTCATTATTTAGTATAAGAATTTTCTTCACCAATAAAGACAAAGACAAGGAGACTTGGAGAATCTCAAAATCCATGGTTTTCTTAGAGGCAATAGCACTGCCCTAAATGACTACTTCCTATGTTATGAAATGCTCTTCAGCTGGAGAATTACTGGAGTTGGATAAATCAACTCGGTAAATGATAAAGAGAATAAGAATAGTTGTAAAGCAAGGAGAAGAGTAAAAGTCCCACAAATAAGTAGCACAAAAATGGTGTTATAGGTGTGCTGATCTAGAATAATAGTGCAGAACTCAAAAGCAAACTGGGTGGAAATAGTGGGACCAGGGGGGCAGGCATTAAACCAAACATATGTATCCTTACAGTTACATAGTGACTTAAATAAAGAAATATGTTTATATATTTCTTTTTATTTGGACAACAGCATGTTTAAATCAGACAGGATCTACATTTTAATCTGATTCTCACCAGACTCAGTAGTCTTTTGGGATGCTTATTTTATACCCCTGGTATAGGAGACTGTAGTGTACTCTAAATGTAAGTTTTCTGTGGAGAGTAATAGATGATTAGAAACCTCCTTTTTAAGAAGACCTGGACCACTGACATTCAGCTTAGTGATGGAGTTCTTAAAATTACCCAGCCAATAACTGTCAGCCAAAAATGGTCCATTATGAAAGGTTATTACTTTTGTATCTTGAATTATTCAACTTACTATATAATAAAGGATAAAGATTTTTCAGTGGAACTAAATTATTTCTAAAATAATTCAATCTCCATTATAAGATTGTGCCTACATGCTTCAATGTATCCGTGAGTCTATTCACCTGTATGCTTTTTCTCCTGACATAAATCAGACTATTCTTCCCATTTCTTATCCATGTCTTTTACTGTAATTTCCTTCTCCTAATACCTACTCTCTCCTTTTTAGTTCATTGTGCCATTGCTTTCTTCTTATTTGTCTTCTAATTAACCCAACTTCTCCTTTTTGCTGATTCTTTATTCATGTCATACCAACTAACATTGGGTGTTCCCCAATTTGGTAATTCTGGCAACATTCTCTTTTCACTGTTTATGTATTTTTTAATCTCATGTGTGTATGTGTGTATGTGTGTGTACACACACATATACAAATATATGTACCTACCTACATACAAACATACATTATATATATATGTGTGTGTATATATATATATGTATCCCAAGTCCTATATCACTAATTGCTTCTTTGTTATCCCAAATAGGATGTCCAGTAACTAACTTAAAGTCACGATGTTCAAAAACTGAATTCACTCTCTTTCCCCCAAACCTTTCCCTTGTTCCATCTTCCCTATTACTTACAATCACCCAGGTGCATAACTTCATTGTATCCCTTAGTTCCTCACTCTCACTCACCCTATAAGTCTAATCTATTGAAAACAAAAGTTGTCATTTCTAACCTTGACAATATCTCTCACTTATATCTTCTCTCCAATCATACAACCACAACCTTAGTACAGGCTTTTATTGTCACTTGCCTGGACAATTAGAATAGCCTTCTACTGGTCTCCCTCGAGCAAATTTTTTTTCCCCACTCCAGTTAATTTTCCACTTAGCTGTTAATGAGTGTTGTTTTTTTTTTTCCTTGAAGCAATTCAAAACAATTTTACTCCCCTATGTGGTCTGCTTAATCTGTATTTCTTGTTCAGGGCAAATGAGCTGATGAAGAAAATCAATGGGCTATCTTATCTAACTGCATAACATAATGTAGCCAATATGCAATTTTAATCTTTGTTTTCTTCACAGTGTAGATTGCCCAACTTTTTTCTTTTGAATATATAATATGAATAAATTGATTTATTCTATGAATCCATTTTTGAAAATTTTAGATGGTTTATTGCCTCACAAAGCTGAGCAGTTTGAATTTATGGGATTTTAAGTTTGCTATTTCTTCAAGGCAATCATTAAATTCAGTAAGTTTGGTGAAAATTTGGTTATAATGTTTATGGTGAATGCTAATACTTTATTGTAGATGTTTTGGATGTTCATTTTTTTTTAAGGAAAACCTTTAAGAATCTCATTTTAGAAACAGGATGAAGGTTATGATGGAGAGCTGATGGAGCATCAGTAGAAAAGCAGGATTTGTAAAAGGCATAGGATGTGCTAGGTGGTCCTTGGGTGCAATTAAAAGTGGATCAAAATCAAAGGCAAAAGACACAATGTATATATAAAATAAGCATAAGTGAGTTGCGTAGGTCTTGGATTGGGACGCCCCATTGAGGGGACCCCAAGGCAGTCCCTTGGGGGGAATCCCAGGAGCTGAGGACCATGAGGGCCGTCAAGGCCTTCCACAAGCGCCTCGCCGACTCAGAGTCGGAGTCGGACGAGCAGGACAGTGAGGAAGTCCGGTTGAAACTTGAGGAAACACAAGAAGTTCAGAGCTTGAGGAGACGGCCTAATGGGGTGAGTGCTGTAGCCCTCCTGGTTGGGGAGAACGTGCAAGAAGAGATAACTCTAGTGGATGATCCATTTAAAATCAAGACTGGTGGAATGGTGGACATGAAGAAACTTAAGGAAAGAAACAAGGACAGAGAATGAAGAGGAGGATCTCAACTTGGGAACATCGTTTTCCGAAGAAACCAGCCGAAGGGACGAAGATGCTGACATGATGAAATACATTGAGACTGAGCTAAAGAAGAGGAAAGGAAATGTGGAAAATGAGGAGCAGAAGGTGAAGTTGAAGAATGCTGAAGACTGTCTGTATGAGCTCCCCGAGAGCATCCGAGTCTCCTCAGCTAAGAAAACAGAAGAGACGTTGTCCAACCAGATGCTAAGTAGCATCCCTGAGGTGGACTTGGGCATTGACGCAAAAATTAAAAATATCATTTCGACAGAAGATGCCAAGGCCCGTCTGCTGGCTGAGCAACAGAACAAAAAGAAAGGCAGTGAGACATCTTTTGTTTCAACCAAGATGGCTGTGAACTATGTGCAGCACAACCGATTTTATCATGAAGAGTTCAACGCCCCAGTTCAGAGCCACAAAGAAGACCCGAAAACCCGACCCCTCAGGGTGGGAGATACAGAGAAGCCAGAATCTGAGAGGTCTCCTCCAAATCGAAAGTGGCCCCCAACGAAAAGGCAACCGATGATTATCATTATGAGAAGTTTAAGAAGATGAACAGACGCGATTGGTATCAGCTCAGTGGGAGTAGGTGGGGAGGGGATTTTTGCAGAGTTTATTTTTTGTCAAGTACAAGATAGAGTGTACATATCACAGAAGGAAAACGTTGTTTCTTTTAGATCTCTGTAGGCTGTGCAGTTGTCTTGCAAGCTATTTTTTTTCTTTTTTCTTTTGCAAATAGGTATGTTTATGAATATGACCATGTGAAAATCAACTGTAATGCTCTTACCTGTTACCTGCCAGGTTTTTTTAAGCAGTGGATTGATATCCTCATTAAGCTGTGAGGTTTTCCTTTTTTGTCAGAGTAGTCTTGTTACTATTTCCAAATCTCTTTTGTAAATAAGTTGGTTTTCTTTTGATATTTGGGTAGTGTGAAGTAGACTGCAGAAATTATGTGATTTTATCTTTAAACTATTTTCTTATGTTCAGACGTTATTCCACAGCTTAGTTAGGAATTCTTGTTTGAGAAGTATCATTTAGAAGACTGAAGTTTGCTACTTGCTGTGTGATCTTGAGCAAGTCCTTTCCCTTCCCTTGAGCAACACTTATTTTGTCTATGAAATGGGACTATTAATAGCTACATTACTTACCTCAAAAGGTTGTGAAGAACAAGTAAGTACTTAGTAACCCTATGGTGCTTGTTCAAAAAAAAAGAGAGAGACAGCAAAGAAATCCAGGATAGGACTAAGGAGGCAACAGTGGCTTTTCTGACTTTCCCAGATTCCTATTGGATATTCCATATAATTTACTTCTATATCAAGAAGTTGTAGCTGAGTGTTTTAATTGTTAAATAGAATTATACATAATTCTTCATAGAAGTAAAAATCTGACACTTCACCTCTATTTGGGGGATATCTGCCTTATGCCAAATCTGCTGGTGGCTGGCATTTCAGATGCCTAAGGAGCTAGGGTTCTGGATTCTCCAGCCTCAAAGGCAAACCTGAGTGACTGAAGTGGACTTTTCATGTCCCGCTCAAAAGACATAAAAACCCTGTTTAATAAGGCATTGGCACGTTTCACAAAATTATTTACCATTAAAAATATTGCCACTTCCATAGTAGGCTTCCTTGAGGTTTTCTCTCAAACTAGGCCTCACTCAGGAATGGGGAGACAGTGTTCATCCTGGGCCAGGGGGCTAGAAAACTCCTGAAATGCCCCCAGAAGTTTGTGCTTTAGGCTGAAGATTCTGATTCAGAGAAAGTCAGGTCCAAAATGTGATATTCGAGGGCCTGTCAATTAAGAGAATAAATGTAAAGTCCTCCACAAATTGAGGGGTTATTCACCTTGCCTTTTGAGATTAACACATAGTAAGCATCTAATGAATGCTTTTTCATTCATTCATTACACTAATAATATACTTACACTACCTAAAAAAGTAAAATAAAATAAAATAAGCAGAAGTGCTTTATGTTTGATCAATTCACGATTTATTTGGTACCTAGTATGGACAAGATGCCATGACACTTGGTAGGTATAAAAAAGGAGAAATAAAAGTGGTAATACCTCAAGGAGCTTACTTCAATATACTTTGCAGAGGGGATAAGATATGCATACACACACACGTGTACATATGTCAAAATTACTTTAATGAGGAAAAGTGTAATAACACTTAGTATGAGGCTGTAATCAGATGAAGCTCCACAGAAGAGATACAGCCCTTTTGTAGGAAGTTCTGTAGAAAAATCATCAGAAAAAGAGATGTCAAGGAAAAACATTCAAGGCATTATCAATGACTTATAAGAATACATGAATTTTGGAGATAGCATGTCAATTAATCAACTATACATCCCAGCTAGAATGTGTAGTGAATGAATAAAGGAGCCTGGAAAGCTTGGTTGGAGCCAGAAAATCAAAGATGTTAAAGAATAAGCTAAGAACATTTTATTTTATCTTCACAGTTATAGGGAGCTATTGAAAGATTTTGAGCAGAGTTATACCACAGCAGGTCTTCCTAATTGGGGAAAAATTATACCAATGGGAATTGATATCATCATGTAGTTATTCTTTTATATGTAAATTTATTTGCCCATGTTAAAACAAGCTTGGAAATGTTAAATTACTGTGGTTAGGTATTTTTTTAAATTTGTTTCAAAATTTACTAGCCTTAAACATATTTTTTTTTCAATGTAATTCAGTCCACATCTCCATCTTTAGTCTGCTTGTCCAGTTCATAATCTAAAAATAAACAACCCAACAACAATAACCGAAAAAAAAAAACAGTCTTATCCACCTCAAATCTGAGTAACTTCATTGTTTATTAACTCCAGACAAACCATTGGAAGAAAAACTTTAAGACATGTGGACATAAGAAGACAATGTCTTTCCACTTGAATATCTTCAGGTCTCATTTTGGGTCTGATTTTGTGAAATAAAGCAGCACAAGTTACTTTTAAGTAACTTTATGTTTCCATGAGTTCTAATAATCCCCATCTCTTCAATTCCTATCTTTGGAAGAAAATACTCTTCATCCCATTTAAACAGCTTTAAAAGTGTTCTAGCTTTGGGAGTGGCTAGGTGGTGAAGTGAGTAGAGCACCGGTCTGGAGTCAGAAGGACCTGAGTTCAAATCCGGCCTCAGAAACTTAACAAACTTAAAACAAAAACCTAGCCATGTGACCTTGGGCAAGTTACTTAACCCCAATTGCCCTCCAAAAAGCAAAAAAAAAAAAAAAGGTTCTAGCTTCAAACTTGGAGCCAGGGGAATGTTTGAGAGCAGGGAGTGATATTTCAGGATTCTTTTAACCTATAATCCATGTATATAACATATATATTATTTATATAAAATTATATATGTATTAAAATAACTATTAAATTATATATATAAATAAAATGCCCCAAACACTTTACCCCAATAGAGACATGTTCCATATATTGTGAATAATTCTATTATTTGAAAATTGTTTCTCATCCCCAGATTCATCGGTCCATTTAAGCATCCCAAAGAAGGGGAACAAGAAATTTTCAGAAATTTGGCGAGTTATTAAGATGCTTTATTTAAGCTGCTAAAATAGGGGAGGCACCTTACACTGGAGGGAGTCTTAGTATTTAGGTACCTCATAGATTGTGGACATCAGACTGCAGCTAAAATGTCAGTAATTTAATTGTGTCAGTAGCTCAAACCTACTTGTTTACAGGGTTCATGTTTTCCTGATCTAAGAAAAGGGAGAAACTCCATAGCGGAAAACACTTACCTCACTTGTTCCTGTGATACAGGGATAACTGAGTGGGGAGTTTCATCTAGAAGTGTGCTAGTACTGACTATAAAACTATGCTGCATGGAACATCTGTAGCTATCACCATGAGGAGGGACACCAATGCCATATGTTAGGAGCAACTCAGAGGTTCAGAAAACTATAGGGGAAGTCACAAAGGGCAAATGTCCTGCAGCCATTATCAGGGAGCTATAAAAAACCTCAAGAGAAAGCACATGATGAGGATGCATCAGAATAATCGATAATTGAAGCCAAATAGGTGTCCAAGGGAACTGTTGCTCCTTGGAAGTTGTTTTTGTTTTTCATATATTCTGTATTGAATTATTTTATTTTCTTCATTTTGTCAATTAAAATTTTTCTTCTTTAAATTTTGCCAGTTGTGTGCTTACAAGAAGAATATCGTAGGTGGTCTTGTGGCAAATTTCTCAGATGGTTAATCTAGAGAAATAAGGTGCCCCTAAGTATATTTGGATTGTTTTTTTGTTTGTTTGTTTTTATGTGAGAACCCTTAAAATGAAGCTCATATAGGAATCATTTTTGTTAGTCCTTTTGACCTTTTTAAATCATATTTGCTTCTTTCAATAATAATAATAATAATAATGATTTCCCTAAAAGTCCATGTGTTTTCACATAGTTGTCCCATAGTTGGTGTATAGGGTGTGTTCAGAAAAGCTTTGGTGGGAGGGCTGTTCATCTCTAAGAAGGTAGCATTTAACTCCATCAAAAGTAAAGTGCAACTGAAACTCAGAGAAATGCATGCCTCTTGACCCTGTAAGAAGGCAGAAGCAATTTAGTTTTATACTGAGAGTAACAATCCAACATGATTTTATGATGCCCTGAAGGCTATTTATGGGCCAAAGACCTAAGCTGCATTCCAGTTACTCAGTGCTGATAGAGCCACATTAATTAGTGATAAAGACATGATCCTGGAGAGATGGGCTGAATAGTCTCATAGTATTATCAACAGACTAACATCAATCAATGCTGAGGCCATTGATCCTTTTCCCCTGGTTGAAGTCAATTCTTCTCTAGCTGAATTTGCTACTGAAAAAAGTTTTGTATAACATGAGTTTCCCCTTGTGTTGAAAAACCCCTGGTACTGATTCTATTCCAGCCAAAATTTATAAAGAAAGAGGTCCACTGCTCATACAAAAGCTTACTGAATTTTTTGTGTGCTATAGGACAGAATGAGGTTATCCCCCAAAAGTTCAAGGATGCATTCAATTGCCCATCTCTATAAAGGTAAAGGAAATACTGTTTTGTGACAGTCACAGTGTGGTTTCTCTCTTAGCCCTTGCTGGTAAGATTCTTGCAAGTCTCCCTTAATGGGCTGATCCTTCACCTGGTTTGTGGTCATCTAGTTGAGGGCCAGTTTGTCTAAGGAAAGTGTTGAGGAATAGTGTGTTGTTGCTCAACTACTCCAAGAGAAATGCTAGGAGCAGAAAAAAATCTATACAAATATTCAACAATCTGACCAAGACCTTTGATATTGTCAATTGCAAGGGCTTGTGAAAAATTCTGTCAAAATTTAGTTGCCTGGAGATCATTAGTATTGTACATCAATTTCCTGATGGCATACTTGCCTGATTCTGGATAATGGATGATGTTCTCATTCTTTCACAGTCAACAATGGAATGAATCAAGGCTGTGTGTTTCCTCCCATGCTTTTTGGCATTATGTTTTCAGCAATGCTGTCAGATGTCTTTAAGAAGGATGAAAATGACATCAAGGTCAGTTTTGATACTCATGATAAATTATTCAACTTGAAAAGACAATAAGCCAAAGCTAAAGTAAAGGGAGAATTGGTGCATGATATTTTGTTCACAGATAATGTTCACTCAATGCAGCCTCTGAAACTGAGATGAAACACAGTATGGACCAATTATTGACTGCTTGTGATAATTATGGCCTAACAATTAACACCTAGAAAACACAGGTTCTCCACCAGCCAGCACCATTATCATCCATATATAGAACCAACATTACAGCAAATGGAGACATTTTGCATACTGTGGATAAGTTAATTTGTCTAGAATGATTTCCAGGGATGTACAAATAAATGATGAGGTTGACACATGCATTGCCAGAGCTTATTCAATTTTTGAGAGGCTCTGAAGAGAAGTGTGGGAGAAACTGGTATTAGATTGCTTACCAAAATGAAGGTTTTCAGAGCTGTTGTGCTGATCTCATTGTGTGTTTGGGAAACCTGGACATTATACCAGCACCATGCCAGGAAGCAGTATTGCTTCCATTTGAATTGTCTTTGGAAGATTCTGAAAATCATCTGGGAAGTTAAGGTACTGTACACTGAGGTCCCTTCTCAAGCTAAACTGCTGAGAATTCAAATTCTATTGCAGAGAGCACAAATCCAATGGTCTGACCACATTGTTTGAATGACAAATGCACATTTACCTTCAAGGCAACTTTATATAGAACTCACATGAAACATGTGAGAATTCACATGATGGTCAAGTGAAGCAATAGAAGGATAGTGTGAAGGTCTCTTTGAAGAACTTTGGAATCATTTGCTTGACATGGAACCCTAGCAAAGGACTGCCAAACATGGCATGGTTGCATCAAATAAGGCACTGTCCTCTATGAACAAAACCAAATTTCAGTAGCTCAAAATCAATGTGTGATGTGCAAATTTAGAGACATTTCCACTCCAAATGTTCATACAAAATATTTTTGCCTGACCTCTGGTAGAGCCTTCAGAGCTTTTATCGGTCTCATCAGCCACAGTTGGACATACTGTACCTTGACTCCAACATAATGATGTTGTTTTGCTCCTCTTTGAGAAGGAGAGACAACAACCAAATAACCAAGCGGCTCTCTACTTTTTTTTTCTTATACATAAGTGCCTGTTTATTGAGTAGGGTTAAACTATGAAAATATATAGTTCTTATGGATTTTCAATTAGTCATTGGGAAAGTGGTGTCAACAATGCTTCCCAAATCTTTTCTTTTAAGTGCCTGATATACTGCCTGGAAGAGACTCTGGATAAAGGATTTTAAAGAGAATGTTTTCTTTAACACCCTATGGGGAAAAAAGTTGAATTAACTTACCTGTCCCTTGAGGCTTAAAAATATTGCTGCTATTTTTAGTAACATTTAGTTAATAAAACTCTTCCAGTGCACATTGCAAATTTTGGTTGTCTGAATGAATACTAAATAATAATGATGATGATCCTATATGAATTAATTGTATTAATAAAATATTAACAGTTTAAAAGTATTCTCCAGAAAGAAAAGTTTTCTTAGTTCTTCTTAAGAGTAGAAATTTCATTAGAATTTACTAGTATTTTAAATATCTTCAAACATGAAGACGTATGTAGTGAACAGAATGGTTGAAACATCAGGAAAGGTTTAAGTAATATACATCTCTAAAAGGTTTACCTTGGCTCAAAGAGATTATATTTAGAATGAAAAGCTTTACTTATGCTTTCTCTCTCTCTCTCTCTCTCTCTCTCTCTCTCTCTCTCTATATATATATATATATATATATATATATATATATATATGTGTGTGTGTGTGTATACATATATGTATATATACATATATATGCATATATATATATACTTCATTTCCCTTTAATCACTTAAAAACAATAGTTTATTTTTCAAATAAAAACCAAACCAACAATGGTGGCTAATGAACTCCAAAAAAAAAAAAAGACTATTTGCTAATGTACTCTTCAAAGCAGGCTTAGGAGTATAGAAAGTGAGAGAATAATGTTATAAAATTATCTACATGTCTTATTTACAATGCTAAATTAAGATAACTGAGTTAATAGAAAATGTGACTCTTGGATCAGAACACTGGGAAAAACATTTACATTATTCTATTCCAAGAGAGAGTAAGGGCTTGTTGACTTAGTAAATGCAGACATACATTCCTAAATTTGGAAGAGAAAGTCAACAGAATATATCCTAATGAAGTCAATCAACTTTTTTTTAAAGTTTTTTTTTTTTTTACTATTCATTGTCTCTAGCATCATTTGTGGGATTCATAAAAAATGTCAGGTGAGCTGCACATAGGACAGAACTTTCAGTACTATTCTTTAGCGAGACCTTTATGGATTAATACACAGCAGAATAAAAATGGGAAAAACATATGTATTGTTACTACACTAAGGTAAATGGAAAGCATATTCTACACTGAAGGGCAATTAAATTCATTAATTGCCTTTCATTGTCTCTAGAAATGGAGTAATTAACTATTTTAGTTGTTCTTTCCTTGAATAATTTGTTGTGTGCCACTGGAATTCCTAAATTTAGACACTAGTAGTACTTTGGAGTTTGCAATATAGATTTTTCTTGGAAGTTATCTATGTATTTTTACACAGCTCACTTCCAGAAATTCATCTCCTATGGATTCTGGTACTTTGTTTTCTGTGTTCAGAAGTTCTGAACAATTTATTCTATCAGTTTTATGGTGTTCAAGTTTCTTAACCTTGTCACATTTTTCTGCGAAGCCTATGATCCTTACATGGTCTCTATATATGTTGTCTTTGAGATCAATATGCTTGGCTGGTATAAGGGTCATGTATTCTTTTGACATTATTGGATTTTGCAATCCCGTGTTTTCCTTTGCTTCATACTATTTGAATTCCCAATAAGTTATCTTTCAAGATAAACATGCTACCATGAATTCAAATTTTAGAATAAAAATAAAATGGTTGAAGATGCAAAGTAAGTCATTCATATTTGGATCCCTGTTTGCAATAATATATCATTCTATTAGGGACTCAAATTGTTTTACATGTTCTCTTTGATGGGCTTACCTGTTAATACCTTAAGTTCACTGGCATAATGTTTTTTTTATTCACCACTGAGCTTTTCCTTGAGAAAATGTATGACATAGGATTCTTTCTATAATTCACTGTAGGACATCTCTACAATAAATCCCATCAAGCCTAAAGAAGAGGTGTAGAATATTGAAAGGTGAACTTTGGACATTACAAAGTAAAATAGTCCTTTTACTCTGTAATCTCTTGTGTGACCTGAGTAATAAAAGGTTTCATGGTGAGATGTGGATTTAGGTCTGACTTTCATGGTCTCTTTAGATAGATAACTTCCAAAAGCTATGTCTTTTGTGTGCCCTCAAGAGAATCTCCTACTCATCATTATGATAATAAAACACTCTGTCTTATAAGTCTTGTCCTTTAAAGAAATCCCAAATGATGTTAAAGCAACAATTATGAAATATATGTTTATTGAAATATAATATGTAATATCTTCATCATAATAATTATCATATTATTTGTTAAATTCTCCAATATGTATTGGACTAGGTTCATATTTTTGTGAAACAAATAACCAGCCCCAACATTTGATTTTTAGGAACCAATATTATCAATATGATCTTGACATTTATATATGATCTATATTTATGAATGATACATAATTAAATATAACATCAGGATAAAAAAACTGCAAGAAAACCCAGAAGATTGAACTCTTAATTATATCATATAAACAAACTCTGCCAGGACCATAACTTCTTAGGCTAATTGGTCTAGGTAATGAACTATTTACTATAACAGAGAGCAGCAAGTTATCATACAATCAATAAATTATTGCACCAGCTGAAAGAAGTGTACTATATTTTTGGCCAATGGCAGATATTGCGATTTATACCACCCCCTTTATGGCCATACTGTTTTTATGTGAGCACACATGTATTTTGATAAAGTTCAGTATTAATAAATTTTAACAATGTCATCTGGGATGTGACCATAAGTTACCATATGAAATCCCTCTTTTATCATTCATAATTAATGGTCATGTATTTTCTTAAAAGAATAAGGGAACATAGTTGTCTTTAAAGAAAATTTTCAAATGGTGAGCTCCAGGATTTTGGTGGCTTGGATCAGCTCCCCTTTGCCCCACCTGTCCTCCTGGTCTGTTCTAATAGGAAATTGAAAAGAAAAAAAAATGGATGGTTCCTTAAGTCAGTTCTCTGAGCAAACAGAGAAAAGGGGGAATGATGTATTGGGTTTTACTTGATCTAATTGCAAAGGGTTTTTACCTAAGGGTTTACCAGTGTCACTTCAGTATTACCTGGATTACATTGTGCATTCATGGTCTCTACAATACCCATATCATCTCTTTCCTGTAGCTTTATCAGCCTCTAGAATAATGTACTCTAGAATAATGTACAGATTCCCAGAGTGCTCAGTTCTAGCCACTCTACTCCACCTCACCCCAAACTGCTATCATGGTGGCAGTAATTCATGAGGGTACATTTTGCTTCCACCTGCTCAGAAGGAGACCTAATATGGAGTTTGCTGTAAGGATCTCTCTCTGTTGCCCCAAGAGAGAAATGTGCTGGAGACAGCTCCAATAAGTTGTTAAATTTTCACTGTGATCATTAACACATTGGAAATAGGCAAAAATCTACACATCAGTATTTGGTTTATTGTTTTGCTAATTGTCTAGACTTAAGAAAGTGATGAAAAATATTAATAATGAAGATTGAATATTTTAAAAGTCATAATACCTTTTTCCCCCAAAGAATCAGTTATTAAACAATTATTGAAATACCCCTGCCCTAAACCTATGAAAGTCTAGCTAGAAGCTTATAAAAGGGGAAAGAGGGAAAAATGTTGAAGACTAGGGAATAAATGCTCACTAGCATGTTTCTCAGCTTGATAGAGCCTCTTCCTTCCTTTGCAATAGTCAATTCAAAAAGGCCTTGAAAGCTAGGTTATAGCTATCTATACAATATTATATTATGTCAAGGAATGCAATCTCAATGAATCAGCATTGTGATGTGACAGCTAAAAGAGATAATGTAATCTTGGGCTACATTAAGAGGAACATAGTTTCCAGGAATAGGAAGGTGATTGTCCTGTTGTACTTTGTCCTTCTGAGCCCTCATTTGGATTATTGTGTAGATTCTTGAGTGCTATAGAGTTTATGAAAGACATTTATAAGCTGGAGAATATCCAGCAAAAGGCAAGCAGTGTGGTTAAGGGGGCTGAATTAATATCATCTAAGGAAAGCTTAAAGGAACTGTTGAGCTTGGATAAGAGAATACATCTAGATGTTTGAGTCTTGTTGATACAGAAGTTCAATTTAATTCAGTTCAGGGAACAGATATTAAGGGCCTACTATGTGCCAGGCACTGGAGACAAAAAGACAAAATTAAATACTTTATTTCCTTAAGGAGCTTACATTCTATGAGAAAAAAAGACTTTTTCTTGCTAAGATGCCAACAATTGAGTATATTTTATTAAACTGACTTTAAATAATATTTTATGATCCTCATGAGTCTTAAAGAGTAATGAAGTTATTTAAGTTCATGCATTGTAGAAAAAAGAGGAAATATTAAGGAAATACAATGCACATAAAATTTGGAAAATTAATGTTTTGTATTTAGAAACACTTGATACAGAATTATTAATTCATATGTATTTTAGCAAAAAAAAAAACTTGAATATTCAGGCTTTTCTAACCATAGTCAACCTGAAAATCTCCAGTCTTCTAGAGGTTGTAAATATTTATAAACAAAGAACTTTCTATTAGATTTTTTAAAGCTTTTTTCAAACCCATGACAAAGAATTACTAATCAAGTCAACATTCCTGAAATATCTAGTATTTTTGAAAATTTAGCATCTTTAAATTGTATTAAGATAACTTCAGACTTCCCATGAAGCTTATTTTATTTATTTCTTCAGTTCTATTACAATAATATGTTATCCTCCTCTTATCTTTTTTGTGAAAATTTGACTGCATTAACTAGATGATTGCTATTATTGAGTAATGATAATCTGTTTTAGTCAAATTCTCCAACAAAATTTTATGTGAGCAGTCTATCCTATGAACATTTAACCCAAGTAATTATAGAATACATATAGAATGTGATCTAATAGAATCCTCTTATTTTACAGATGAGAAATCTGAGGGCCATATAAGGTAAAGGGATTTTCAAAAGTCAGTGGTCTACTCAGGAAAGAAATTCAGGAGTCTTCTATTTCAGTTTCAAGATGGAGTATGGGGGTGGCTAGGTGACACAGGGAATAGAGCACCAGATCTGGAGTCAGGAGGACATGAGTTTAAATCTAGCCTGAGACACTTATTAATAAAACAAATAAACAAAAAACAAAAACAAAAAAAACTAGTCATGTGACATTGGTCAAGTCACTTAACCCTAATTGCCCTACCTTCCTCCCTCCAAAAAAAAAATAAAAAAAAGAAATAAAAGAAAAAAAAAGATGGTATATCAAGTTTTGTTTAAATAGTTAATGCTATAGGAAAGTTGAACAATTTATACATGTGATTACACATGTAAATCACAGATAATTCATAAGGCATCTTATCATTAAAATAGTCACATAGTTTTTACCAATAGTCAAAAATCTCCCACTCATAGGGCAAAGTCTTAAGTTAACTCAATCAGTATCACAATATAGTCTCTAAGTACAATAGTCAAAGTCTTCCACTCATGGGGCAAAGTCTTGATTAACTGAATCAGTCACTTATTCATCAATCAATTACTAAGTATCATACACAGAACCCTCCACCCCTAGATCACTAATAAACTACAATTTCATCTTTGCTTTATACCCAGAGAGAGGTCTTTTCATCTTGACTTGGGGCCAGTTCTCAGATTACCTGGATCCCCTTCCATGGTTCCAGATTCTGCATGGATTCACCAGACTGTCACCTGGTTTCAAAGGCAGACCCAGTTCCTTGTCCAGCTCTCTGGGTAAGTCTGGCTCCACACTGTAGTTCACAGAGTCTTGTCTATGTCAGATCCTTCACAATTTCTGCTTCAGGGAATTAAAGGCTCAACCAAGCCACAATCAAAGTCTCAGCATCCCAGTCATCCTTTCTCAGTCACCTGGGCTCTTGGCTCCTGGCTCCTGGCTCCTGGATCCTGGCTTAGGGCTCTGGGCTCCAGGCTCTGGGGCCTGGGATCTGGGCTCCTGTTCAGAAAAAGCTCCATGACCACAAGTTCTCAGGAAATTCTGTCTCAGTTCTTCATTCTCACTTCTGTAGCTGCTTTGCCACCAGATACTGGTCCCAAGAAATTCTGACTGCCTCTCCAGAGCTTTTCCTTATAGACACACAGCATTAGCTCCCTGTTTCAGCCAACCACTTCCTGTTACATCAATAACAGGAGACAGCAGTTTATACCTTCTGTTTCCCCAACAGAGGCTTGATCAGTTACTAAGTGCTACCTGTTACCTTTGCCAACACAAAGGGATCTTAAAATTCAAATTACATTACCATTATATCTGCCTTAACAGAATTCTTGGAATAACTCAAAAAAGACTTAAAATCAAATTAGTTAGATTGAGGAAAATTTTAAAGGAAATAAAAAAATCAAGAAGACTATGAAAAGAAATTTAAGCAACTGGGAAAGGAGATCCAGAATCTTAAGAAAAAAACAACTCCTTGAAAACTAGAATTAGACAAGGGGTAGCCAATGATATTATAAGAGACCAAGAAATAAGAAAACAAAATAAAAAGAATGAAAAAAATTAAAAATAGGATGTGAACTATCTCATAAGAAAAATAACTGATCTGAAAAACATCAAGAAGAAAAAACATAAGAATAATAAGTCTTGAAAGCTAGGATCAAAAAATCAATCTTGATAAAATGGAATATGGTGGAGAAGGTCTAGTATTGCTAGAGCTGTATTCACATCAGATATGGGTTAAAAAGAGAACAACATATACAGTTAGAAGGGAATAAAATTCTTCTAATATTTATAAAGAAATAAGAGGGTGAGAGAACCGAATAAGGTGGGGGTAGTTTAACAAGAATGGGTTAAAGAGGGCACAACATTATATATGTGTGTATGTATGTATGTATGTATGTATGTATGCATGTATGTGTGTATATATAGAAGGGGTATGTGTATCTGTGTATCTGTGCTTAATTGTTTCCTTTTTGAGGCAAGTGAAATAAAATAAAATCTGCATAGCAGAGAACAAAAGAAAACCTACAAGGAATGAAAATAAATCTGGGCAGCTTTGAAAACAATTTATAGTATGTATTATGTAGGGTTTTTGAAATGGAAATTTATAGCTTTAATTTGAATCCTTCCTTATGTTCTGCTGTGTACATGGCAAGTTTTCCCCCCTTATTTTGTATTTAAGTTTAAAATGAATTGAAAACTTAAACAAAGAAACAAAATAAGGATGAACAACAGAATCAACATGGGGAAAAAGCAGCACAAACAATAGCAATACAAATGGCCATATCATTAATTTTGTTCTCCTATTCCACCAATTTCCATTGCAATAAAAAATAGAACCTCAATTTCTGCCAGGTTAGGCTCCCATAAACAAGATCTGCTAATAAAAATTGGAGTTAATTGACAAATGTGTGGCAAGTGATGGTGTATTGGATACAGAGAGATCTGAGTTCAAATTTAGCCTTCCTTACTAGTAATGTGACCATGGGCATGTCACTTAACCTCTTTTTGCTTTAGTTTCCTCAACTGTATAATAAGAATAATCATAGATCTTACATTATAGTGTTATTAATTGAATTGATTGAGATAGTATTATAAAAACATTTAGCATAATGTTTAGAACATGGTAGGTATGCAGCAAGGAGGCTTAATGGATAGAATGCCAGATGTGGATTGAGGAAGACTCATCTTCCTCAGTTCAAATCTGGCTTCAAACACTTACTAGCTGTGTGACCTTGAGCAAGTTACTTAATACTCTTTGCTTTATTTTCTCATCTGTAAGATGAGCTGGAGAATTTCAAATTATTCCCCGTATCTTTTTCCAGGAAAATCCCAAATAGGGTCATGAAGAATCAGAAAAAAACAAAAAAAGATTTAACAACAACTAATAGGTTTTTTATAAATGATTTTTTAAATGATATGGAAATACATATAAAAACCTAATATACTGTACTCCTACTTGGCAATTGATTTATTAATGAGATGTTTATGTGAATGTAATACCTTGTAACAATTTCCCTTCATTGTTCATACATGTTAAAATCTTGGAGTTTAGTTGTGAAAAGTTCAGGAACTGCTTCCCTTTCCTCTGTAAACAAGCCATTTCTTTGCAAGAACTTGGAAGTGCTTTGTGATTGTAAACATAAAGTGTCATGGGCCATTCAGGGTCTGACCTCAACCTATATGCCTTTTTTTTTCTTGTAATAACATCTAGTCTATCACCTTCCACAGTATTTCTGTATGGATATAGTAACAAAAAAATTAGAATGAATAAACCATTATTTTAATTGCTTTCTCCAGGTCTTGCCCATTTTAATATGCTTATAGGTTGTTTTGTAAACATTTACTGTCCCTTTTAAGGCTATATTTATTGAGGTGTAAAGGGATAAGTTGAAATGGAGCATGCTTAAACTTAACACAGATAATAAAACCTAACTCTCCTTTACCTCAATAATAATGCTGAAAATATTTTTCATTCCTAGTCCCTAATTCTCAGGTAGGAGTTATCATCCCATTAAAAAAAAAGACTGAATCTATTTACTGATAGGCAAATGTTGGCCAATCCATCTCCCTCCCTACATTGATGATCCTTATTTGTTCTTCTTTTCACCTACCCTTTAAATTACTCACCAATTGAAAGCTATGAAGAATAAAATAGTTTCTTTGTATTTTGAAATTTTTTAGAACCAAGTTACCTCTTTAAAGAAACTATGCATGTTTGTGTTTCTGAACTATTTTTGATTTGCCATGTAGAAATACATTTACAGGGAAAATGTAATAAAAGACAAATAACTACAGTTTAAATAGAGAGTTTAAATATCTCTTCTAGAAGATATGTGAATTCCAGTAAAGAAGTGTGAGTATTGTGTGTATTCTTCAGGAAATGGGCAGTGGTAGCAGGTAGAGAGAAATGGATTAGGGAAACTCAGTATTATGTACAGAAAGGTTCAATCAAATGTGGGTTGGTTTTACTTCTCCCTGTAAAAGGGAGGGCTCCATAAATGAGAAATCAAGTCAAAAAGCATTTGGTAAACGCCTCATATGTTACAGGTACCGTGCTAAACACAGGAAAGGGTACTATCTAGGTGGTGGTTAGGCCATAAAAAAGCAATCAATAAAACTTAAAAAACAACAACAACAACAACAACCAAACTTTTGGATGAGGGGTAACATTTCTTTTGCGAACACGTGGCACTTGAGATTTTGTTGCTGTCCTGGGAACGCTTTTGGTCAGGCTATCTTTTTTTTGCGGGGGGCAACTGGGGTTAAGTAACTTGCCCAAGGTCACACAACTAGGCTTTTTTGTTTGTGTGTTTTGTTTGTGTGTCCATTAAGTGTCTGAGGTCGGATCCAAACCCAGGTCCTTCTGGTCCTGGGCCGATGCTCTACTCACTTCATCACCTAGCCACCCCCTAGTCTATCTTTATACATAGGTAAAATAGGTAGCCAATTAGCTCTTGAAATTTCAGGGATGGTAGGAAGAACCTGTTACCTATTGATAATAATAGCCCATATTTACATAACACTTTATACTTAAAAGCACCCTTCAGGTAGAGCAAGGGTAGTAAAACTATCTTTTTCATATCTGAATGACAACAAACTATTTTTTGGATTGAAATCTATACAATGCAAGAATAAATGGCTACAAGAAATTCCCTTTACTATTTTTTACCATCTCCTATCACACCTTTTATAAAAGTGGTTGGCTTATAATTGGAATTCTTATTTTGAAAATAATATGAATCCACATTATCTGTTCTGGTTCCCAATTATTGCAAATAACAGTTTCTGACTCTTGACATCTGAGTTCTTTTAATAGGCAAGAGAGGACATGGTCAGCACATATTACCATTAAAAAGAAGTCATAGTTTTCCTTTATGAATATTAGATAACGGAAAGTTGAACTAGAAGAAGGCTCAGAGGCCTCCTGTTTCATTCTTTTCATTATATAGTGTTGGAAGTGAGTTCCTTGGCCCCACACAAACTTCAAGTGCTAAAGCTAAGATTTGAATCCTGGTCCTATTACTCTGAATGCAGTGCATTACAATATGCGATGAAGTTGAAATATTGAACTTTTAACGCGATGGATCCCATGGCCATAGAAATTCAAAACTAGATTTTGTGGTAACAAAGAACCGGGAATTGTGGGCATGCCTGTCAATTGGAGAATATCCGAACAATTTATGACGTATGATTGTGATGGAATACTACAGTGTTGTGACAAATGATGAACTTGATGATCTTAGAGAAACATGGAAAGACTTGCACAAAATAATGAAGAATGAAACGAGCAGGACCAAGATAATGTTATATACACTAACAGCAATATTGTTTTAATTACAATGGGAGCTACTAAGTCATTTTGACTATTATAAATATACAAATTAACTTCAAAGGACATATGAAGGAAGACATTATCTTCATCCAGAGAAAGAACTGATAAATAGAAATACATCAAAATGATTTTACATGTCTATCTATCTACCCACGGAAACTTGTCTAATGGTAGCCATCTGTAGGGCAGGGGGTTAAGAAAAAAAGAGGAAAAACATTTGCATGATAACTTTACTATTTAATTTATACTTAAAAAGAATAGCAAGTAGCATGTTAAAATTTGCAGTTTCATGTATAATCATCTTTTTATTATTATACTGTATTATGGAAATGTTTATTTTATCCCATAAATTATATATAAATATATGTATATATATATATATATATATAAAATATATATATATAAAATGTGTGTATTTTTTTAAACCTGCAAAAGAAGAGCCTACTTGAAATCCAGGAGGGAAGGAGAAGATAATTATCATAAACTGTGGGAGACCATAGAAGTTTCATGTGGGATAGTGCTTTTGGAGTTGAATGTCTAAAAAAGTGACCCACGTTAGGTTGGGACAATAAGTAAACCTCTTTGGCTGGAGTATAGAAGGTAAGGTGTTAGAAGAGTACATAGTGAGACTGTGGAAAGCTGAATGCTCAGCAACAACAGGGAACCTTTCATGACTTTTGTATAGACAGGTGATATGAGCATTGGTATGTATAAGAAAAATTATTTAGAAAACAATTATTTGGGCAGGCATATAAAGAATGGATTGGATGAGATAGAGGAGTAGAGACTGGAAGACATGAAGTGAAGTTTTTGCAGTTGTCCACAAGGTTGGTAACAAGAGACTGGATTAAGGTATTGCCAGTGTGAGCAGAGAAAAGATTATGACAATGAAAGTTTATATGGAGGAAGAATTCTAATATCTTGGTAACCACTTGTGTATAAGAAGTAAGAAGTATTAATCACAAGTTTCTTCAAAGCTCTCCCCAATAAAGTGCTTTTGTTACTCTCTACTGCTGGATTCATTGTCCTTAGCAATCACCTATTCTTTAGGTGAATTATTCTGTTTCTGAGGCCTTTAAATAAATTTCTGTAACACTAGGGATAATGTGTAACTACTGCCATAATTCTGGTACTATTCTGGTCAGGATTCCACTCTTTTCTTGGAGGTGTCTGGGCAATTAACAAAGGTTTTCCTGAAGTTCTTATCCTTAGAACAAAGGAGAAAAGAAGAAGAAAACAAAGTAGAATTCCTGGTCTTGGAAGAAAAAATTTGATCCTAGTCCTATACACTTTTTTTGATTCTTCTTTAGTGACTGTTTTAATAGCTTCTATCTAGCCCAGGACTATTGGGCCAACCACAACTGTCTTGGATAAATTAAGGGGTTAACCAGGGTTTCGTGTTAGAATATAATTTTAAGTATAGAACTTTGTCAAATATGGAATGTTAGAAGTGTAAATTATCATTTGATCAAAAAGCAACAAGCTCCAATTTTTTTTTTTTTTGTAAAGTACCAATGGGAGAAAATTACTTTTTGTTTCCCTCTTATCCTCTGTTTGCCACTGAGTTGAAGAAAAAGCAAATCATAATATTCCAAATATGAAAGACGCATATTACATCAAGAATTATACAATTCCTGTGATCTGACCATATCTGAAGTTGTATTTATTGACCTCTCATTTTAAGAAAGCCATTGACAAACTGGAATCTCAAAGAAGGGTGATGTATAGTGAAGAGTCTCAAGAATATGCCATATGAGAATTGGTTGAAGGAATTAAGTATGTTCTAACCTGAAGAAATGCAGATTTGAGTGGGTTAGGTGGTATGGTATGATAGCTATCTACAAGTGTTTGAAAAACTTTCACAGCAGGGAGGGCATTAACATGTTCTTTTTGTCTTCAAAGGGCAGAACGAAGAGCAATATATGAAAGTTTCAGAGAATCAAATTGGGTTTTATTTATAAGGAAAAATACTATCATTTAGAGGTAGTTGATAGTGGAAGAGACTGATTTGGGAAATAGTGGAGTACCCCTATACCCCTCATGAGATGTCATCAATAGAAACTGACTTGCCACTAGTAATATTTTGCAAAGAGATAGACTCTTGTTTAGGTATTGGTTAAATAAGGTGTATTTTAAGGAAGAATCCTTTCCACTCAGATATTCTATTCTTCATGACATATCATCTATCAGCTACACATAAAAAGCTAGCATGATCAATATACAAGCTCAATCATACTGAACCTTAAAACCATAACTTATGATATGAAAAGAACACAAAATTGTGTTGCTTTGGAATAAACAGCCTTGTACCAAGCATGTCATGAAGCTATGTTATGGGATTAATTAGAAATACTGAGCTTTGCTACTCAAAGGAATTGTAAATAATAGAAAAATGTTAAGAGCTAATAAGAAATTACAATTGCATTATATTCTATAGTGAAATACTAAAGAGCAGTTGTTGGTTTTTTTCCTCCCAATTATAGACTGGCACAGAAAAGAAAAGGTACTGTCACCGATTCTCTTTCAATTACAAAATAACAGGAAACCTAACATTTGAGCTGGTTAATTGCTGCCATGTCCTAGAATGAAGAGGAATGTGTTTAACATGAGCTGACATGGTCCCTCCAAAAAACACAAAATGAACAAATAAACAAAAACCAAGAACAACAAAAATCCTCCTTTAAATACTTGGACACTCTTATTAACCCACTTTCACAAGGGTAATTTTTAGAAAAGCAGCAAGTAACTTTACAAGTATATCAATGCCAAAGGTCATATTGTTGAAGATCCCAATTACAGGAAATAACCACTGAAACAGAAGAATCATAAAACAATAATGGAAGATGATAGGCTTTGCTTTGTACAAATAAATCCATAAAGATAAACATTCTTTTCTTTTTTGGCCAAGAGAAAATAAATGCATACACATTCATCCACCACATATATTTAAGCAGAATTTCAGTCTATAAAGAACAATGGTTTATGATTAGAATATTATAAGAAAATATCTTCTTTCCTGTAGGTCATCTTGGACTCTTACCTTTGATCAATGTACCAAATTTACTTCAAAAAAGGTTTAATATTGGGCCTGTTCTCACCATATTCATAGAATTTTCCATCTTCCATACCCTACAACAGATTTATCATTCTAATGAATAATGGAATGGATGTATAACCATTTCATACTTTTATGGAAGAGGTGACTGGTGGTGAAGTGATTAGAATGCTAGGCTTGGACTCAAGAAGACCTGAGTTCAAATATACCTTCAAACACTAAATAGGTGTCTGGCACTGGACAAGTCACTTTATCCCTGTTTTCCTCAGTTTTTTCAAGTGTAAAATGATGCTATTAATCACACTTAACTGGAGGGGTTATCGAGAGGCCAAAATGAGATATTTTGAAAATTGCTCAGCACAGTGCCTGACACATAGTAGGAACTACATAAATGATTCTTCACTTCCTTTAATTAAGGAAGTGAATTAATTATCAAATTAATTTTGATATAATAATTATTGAATTAATTAGTTAATTCAATAATTATTCACTTCCTTTAATGTGCTCCTTCCCATTGAAGCTTTTTATGGCAGTCAAAATATTGACATTTGAAGGAATGATATGGTTTCATTATTATTTCAACCTGCCCCTGACTGGAAAAAATTGATTATATTAGCCATCTTCTTCCATCTAAGAGAAAGAAGTTTGCCCTCACTTCTGTTGGCACTCTTCAGGATTACAGTTCCAGCTGTTACTTACTGCAGCCATCATTAAGTCCTGTGGCTCTTACTGCAGCCATCAAGTCCCCTACAATAAAGCACCCTTTTTCCTTATCAATCACCTTTTGCTACTGTCTATGATGATGGTACCTACTTTTACTGTGCAGATAATTTCATTTTAAAAAAATTTTATAAACTGTCTTGACTTAATTTTTTTCACTGTTTTAGAAAAAAAATGATTTACATTGTTACATACAATACCCGTGTGAGTGTGTGTGTGTATGTGGTGTGTGTGTGTGTGTGTGTGTGTGTATGTGTGTGATTTCTTTCATACTAATTCCCCAGTTTTTAGGAAGCTTTTGAGATGAATTTAGTGGTGAAATGTCTCCCAGAAAACCCTTGATACTTTTTCACTCAGGTTAGGAGGTTGAATGGGTTCCTGGGGATACTGCAACTACTGTGTCCACCTAGCCCAGCTCTATCTGGTGCAATGTAAGACTGTTAATTGTAATTATAAAAGGACTGGCCTGGGGACAGAAAGCATTTGAGATGTATACACAGATAAACACATGCATATATACGTGTTTATTTGTATGTATATATGCAAATATATATACACATACACATTTACATAATACAAAGAACTAAAGGGGATATATACATATATATCTTCAGTAATTAATATATTTCAATAAGAATACTGATATACAACATGATCATTTCCTCTATCAAGATTTTGTATGACAAAAAAGCATTCTGAAGTCTAATATGCCAGATTTTTCTAAGATCACTTTTTATGTTAGGGAAAGGGAATACATAATCCATTTTATAAAAACCCTGAAAGAGACAGAAGTCACACTGGTACTCCAGGACACCACCTGCTTGGCACCTCTGGCTTGCAAAGCATAGGCAGTGAAAGGAAGGTTGTGAATATGTCTCAAAGACGAGAAAATCCTTTTGGGATTCAACTGCACTGTGTGGTTTTCATTCAATTAGAGATGTTGTACAAACCATGATTCAGGCTGGCAGAATGATAAGCAGGAAATTATATACATACATGCTACTAACACATACATGTATGTGTGTGTGTATATATATATATATATACACACACACATATATATACATATATCCCCTTTAGTATGTTATTATGTGATTTTAAATTTCAATTATCAAAGCAATTTTTCTTTGGATTTTTATGGTTAAATAATGACTGTTGAATCTGAAATCAAGAAATGAGTGAAAACCTTGATCCTGATGTACTAAGCCAAATTTAGATTTAATCAACAATACAGGAAAGAATAAAATGAATACTTTTTTTTTCAGAATTTAACTTCCCTTAGCCTGATTAATTCAACAGAATATCTATTTTACCTTTTTTTATGTGACAAGTTATTTTTTAAGGTATTAAAACCTTTTGCTTTTGGAAATGCATTTTCATTTCTGAATGTTTATCCCTACCTAATCATTTAGTTATCCTTTGGGATAGCTAATCAGTTCGGTGGATAGAGTGCTGGATTTGGAGTTAGAAAGAACTGAGTTCAAATCAAGGGTCAGACATTCACCATATGTCAATGTCAAGTCACTTTACCTTTATTTTACTCAGTTTCTTAATTATAAAGTGAGCATAATGATAGCAACTACTTTGTGGGGTTATTGTGGAGATGAAATAGCATATTTTTTGTAATGAACTTGGCACAAAACCTGTCACATAGTAAGTGCCATATGCATGCTTATTTTCTCCTTACTTCTACTGTAGAGAGGAATTAAAAAATAGAAAAAAAAAGAGTTCACTAATACTAATCAAAGCATTAATTATTCTGCCCGTGTGTAGAACATTCCATATCCATAGTTCCACACCTCTGCAAAAAGAAAGGGAAAGAGGTATATTTTCTTATCTAGTCTTTGGGACCATATAATTAAATATGTTTCAATTGTGTTTTTAGTGATCTTTATACACACATGCACACACATATGTATGTATGTATGTGCATATATGCATGTACAAACAAATGCATGTATATAGTATAGTATTGCATATGTTATATTATATCATACTACATTATTTATATTATATTGTATTTATATATATTATATTATATATATTTTATTTCTGGTTTTGTCTAATTCACTCAGCAACAGTTCATATAAGCCTTCCCATATTTATCTGGATTCATCATATTAATTGTTTCATTCAGCAAATAACATTATATTATATATGAATGAGAAAGATGAAAACTTCTCAGCCCATAAGTTCTGTGGGAGTAAGCCTGAATTTTGGTTTTACCCTTCCTTCCCTCTTTACTACTGCCATATCAGTATTAGGCACCCTTCAAGGGACTTTCAACTTCCACCCTTGTTTTATCAGCATTAGGCTCCCTCAGAGGTTTTTGACCTCCACCCTTGCTTGTGACCTTTTTCCCTCCCTTGCTTTAGTGTCTACCAAATAAGGACATGAACTCCTGTCCCACCTCCCTGTCCCACCCTGTCCCACCTCCCAGCCAATTGGAGGTAGTGGTGGGCTTCTTTGTTATCTGCCCTTGGGTTAGATTTCACCCCAAGACTGAGAGCCTACCTCCCAGTCAATGGGAGAGAGGACTGGGGGTGGAGGGGGCTTGACTGTGTTAGGTCATAAATTCATGTTCTGTCTTTTGTAATATGCCTCATTCTGCTGGTTCATACTGGTGAAAGGTACTCCCTTTTCTCACAAGAACTGAATAAACTTCCTGTTCCTTCCTCAAGATACCTCTGACTTTTAAATTTTCTGGGTAGGGGATTTTTGGGTTCCCCATGCTCCACGCATATTTATGTACCAAAATGTACCTGGCCTTCCCGAAGTTTATGGACACCTACTTTATTTATCTTTTGAGGCAAGTTCAATCACCTGCTTAATTCAGACAAAATGGAACTACCCCCAACCCTCATAGTTGAAGAAAAAGTAACTTTAAATCTGCATTTATCCAAATGCATCCTTATTTATGATAACATATCATGGTGGAAAGAGTTTTTGAATTTGGGAGAAAATTGTCATTTTGTCATAGAATATATGATCTGGTGAAAGTCATTCTGTCTTTCTGTACTTCAATCTACTCATAAATTGAGATGATTAGACTAAAGGACCCATGCAATCCATGCTTATTCTGAATATATAACACTAATCTAATACTTCAGATAATTTCTTATTTATTCAGATAATTGTCCAGTCTCATACAACTTCTTCATTTGCTTTCCTTTTCTATTTTTCAGCTGTAAACTGAGAATCATCTCAGAAAATTACCAGCCCTTACGAATTTGATGCTCCTTGCAGTCACTGAGCCTTGAAAGATAATTGTTCAGACTTCAGTTCAATCCACTTCCTTGAGATTGTAGGTCTATGGAAGTCATTCCTTGATTATTTCTATGATTGATAACAATAAAGGACCAGCAGTATAAAACAACAATTTTTATAACCTTTGAAAGTAAAAAATAAACCAAACATATTTTGATTAAAAATGTTTCTTTAACATCTGCTCTACAATTGCATTTATTAATGCTTTTTTCCTGGAATTATCTTCTCTAGTATTAGAAGTGAACTTGTATGTATTGTTAGGAAGGTTTAAAGCATAATGTTTCCATTGGGAATAAACTAGTAAAAATAAGATTTGAAGAAAATGAGCTTTTGTTTTTTGTTCATCAAGAAAGAAATGTTGTGAGTATAGACATTTTGGGATAAGAACTAAATGGAATATCCAGCAATTTTGAATTTTCCTTTCATATATCACATCATATACTACTTAGTAATTTATAGAGAATATTTAATAGGACTTTGGGTCCAAAAGGACATTTTAGTGATAAAATATTTCAAACCCTACATTAAACATATGAGGAAATTGAGGCCTAGAGAAATGACTTGTCCAAAGTCACACAGTAAGTAAGAAGAGGGATTTAAATCCAGTTCGTTTAACAAATCCCTAATTCTGGGATACTGATTAGTTTCTTGTCACATGTGAGTGACAATAATAAGAAGACCATTTCTGAAAAATGTATATAGAAAACATAATACGTATATATTTAATCATTAATTTATATTATAACTAGCAAAGTACTCCCATAGGAAAGGGAAAGCTAACTTGAGCATATATTAAACTTAAGGGGGGGGTGCACCCTGGATTTATTATAAGAAGACCTAGGATTGAATTTACTATGTGTGCAAATTTAGACAAGTCAGTTTATTTGTCTGGACTACAGTGTTTTCATCTGTAACACAAGGGGAAATTACATGACTTCTTTGGTTCCTTCCAGCTCCTTCTATGATACTATTATGTAGTTTTATGTATTGTATAATATCAAAATGAAGACATAGCCAACTTCAATGTCAGGTATGCACATCAATGTCAATGCATACATATATGTATATAGATTATATGACCTCTCTCAGAACCTCTATTTAGGGAGGTAGGTCAGCCCTCTTACTTCCCTTTACGTATTGTCTTCCCATTGGCATGAAAGCTTCTTTAGGGTGGGAACATTCTACTTAAATTTTATCCCCAAAGTTCATCATAGTGCTTGGCCCATATTAAGTGCTTAATAGGTTTGTTTTCTATTGTCTATTGACTATTCTAGGAACTGTGATATTCCTTGGGATTCTAAATTCAAAGCATGATTCTATCATTGTCTGTTGTTCATCCTTCATCCTCAG